>CM045894.1:2140000-2145000 GCA_025169545.1 Anguilla japonica
ACAGCACTTTCATATATGTCCCATTAACCCTTAAAGAGCAGGGCTCATATATGTCCCATTAACCCTTAAAGATTAGGGCTCATATATGTCCCATTAACCCTTAAAGAGTAGGGCTCATATATGTCCCATTAACCCTTAAAGAGTAGGGCTCATATATGTCCCATTAACCCTTAAAGAGTAGGGCTCATATATGTCCCATTAACCCTTAAAGAGTAGGGCTCATATATGTCCCATTAACCCTTAAAGAGTAGGGCTCATATACGTCCCATTAACCCTTAAAGAGTAGGGCTCATATACGTCCCATTAACCCTTAAAGAGTAGGGCTCATATATGTCCCATTAACCCTTAAAGAGTAGGGCTCATATACGTCCCATTAACCCTTAAAGAGTAGGGCTCATATACGTCCCATTAACCCTTAAAGAGTAGGGCCCATATACGTCCCATTAACCCTTAAAGAGTATAGCGACAGCGCCGCTGATCTCATCCCCACCCAATCTGAGGAGACCGATGGAGCGACCGGTCCATGCCCTTGGGTCCTGATCACCGACGGGCTGTGACTGGCTGTGGCTTTTAAGCCTCGATCCCCATTGGTCTACGCTGAGATTACAGGTGACCTTTCTGGCAGTGGGCGCAAGCCCGCGGTAAAACCGCTCGGGCGGCACGGGCCAGCTGCCCGCGGGCCGTGGCATGCGCCCCGCTCGTCTCCCAGGCAACAAAACTCCCACCGGGCTCTCTCGCTGGGCTCCGCCCGCCGTTTGCCCATGGCGGTGTTGGGTGTCGTGCACCTGTCCGCGTTCAGCTGGCGTCTGTCATAGTTATTAAACCCCCCCCCCCCCCCCCCCCCACACACACACACACACACACACATCATCCTGAGGGGCTCCAGCTGACCCCCCTGCTCTTTTTTCAACATCCCACTGTGCCCCCCTGCAAAACCACAGCACCCCCCCCCCCCCCCCCCCCCCAAACACCGTCCACATGGAGGTGACTCATCCCCCTTCACACGCAGCCCTGCTCTGTTCGGATGAGGCCGAGGGTGTTGAGCAGCTCACAGCTCCGTTGTTATGGCGACCTCTCTAGCCCTTTCATCATTGGCTCTTTTCCCTTAGCTGCGTTTTAGCCTTGGCTCCTTATTGGCCCGCACAGTGGGGGAGGTGACATCACCTCCCTGTCACATGACCACGATGAAGCTCATTGGCTGCTTTTAGTATGAAAGACCATTTCCCCCACTTCCCGAACAGCTGCATTTTATCCAAAATATCTCACAATGGCTTCTTCTGTGCAGTCCAGTCTGCAGCCTCTTTCTCCTGCCGGGGTTTACACACAGCAGAGGAGAATCGCTCTACCTTCTGTCCTTTTGTTATGAAATAAACACTCTCAGGGTCTCATGAACGCATACGCTGCATATCTCTCACTCTCACACGCACACACATGCACACGCACACACACACACATGCATGCACATAATCTAAAGAGAAATAAAGACCTTGGTTTATAGAATGCAATGCAAGTTTTTTTGCCTTTGATTACAATTATGATAACATTATTATAATATTCAAATTGGTAAACTTTCCAAAGTCTTTGGTGTATTCATGGTGCTTTCTGGCAACTGATGCCACCAATTTGCATTGAGATATTTTTTTTTTTTTTTGGAAACATCCAGAGCAGGGGTCTCAAACTCCAGTTCCAGAGGGCCGCAGTCTCTGCTGGTTTTCATGATTTTCTTTTAATCAGCAGCCAATCATGGCCTTGGGAACACGGTGTGCAGACTCTTTAGCCAATCAATGACTTAAACTAAGCACTTAAGTGCAGGAACACATCAAAAACCATCAGCCCTCCAGGACTTAAGTTTGAGATCCCAGATCTAGAGCATCCTACAAATGGAGCTTAGAGGTGGAAGTGTGGACGCCCAATCAGGTCATGACAAATGACCTTAAAACAAAATCCCTCTCCTTTAATGCTCCAATGACAATGCAGCTGCAGGAGTGGGAGTCTGCATGCGATGCATGTAGAAACACAAGCGTGCAGGTTCCTGAGGACCAGTGCAGCTGCAGGAGTGGGAGTCCGCATGCGATGCATGTAGAAACACAAGCGTGCAGGTTCCTGAGGACCAGTGCAGCTGCAGGAGTGGGAGTCTGCATGCGATGCATGTAGAAACACAAGCCTGCAGGTTCCTGAGGACCAGTGCAGCTGCAGGAGTGGGAGTCCGCATGCGATGCATGTAGAAACACAAGCGTGCAGGTTCCTGAGGACCAGTGCAGCTGCAGGAGTGGGAGTCTGCATGCGATGCATGTAGAAACACAAGAGTGCAGGTTCCTGAGGACCAGTGCTGCTGCAGGAGTGGGAGTCCGCATGCGATGCATGTAGAAACACAAGCGTGCAGGTTCCTGAGGACCAGTGCAGCTGCAGGAGTGGGAGTCCGCATGCGATGCATGTAGAAACACAAGCGTGCAGGTTCCTGAGGACCAGTGCAGCTGCAGGAGTGGGAGTCCGCATGCGATGCATGTAGAAACACAAGCGTGCAGGTTCCTGAGGACCAGTGCAGCTGCAGGAGTGGGAGTCCGCATGCGATGCATGTAGAAACACAAGCGTGCAGGTTCCTGAGGACCAGTGCAGCTGCAGGAGTGGGAGTCTGCATGCGATGCATGTAGAAACACAAGAGTGCAGGTTCCTGAGGGACCAGTGCTGCTGCAGGAGTGGGAGTCCGCATGCATGCGATGCATGTAGAAACACAAGCGTGCAGGTTCCTGAGGACCAGTGCAGCTGCAGGAGTGGGAGTCCGCATGCGATGCATGTAGAAACACAAGCGTGCAGGTTCCTGAGGACCAGTGCAGCTGCAGGAGTGGGAGTCCGCATGCGATGCATGTATAAAACACAAGCGTGCAGATTCCTGAGGCTCGGGGCCTCTGGCAGTGGGGAGAATAACGTGGCGCAACGTCGTTCAGCCAGGGAAGTCTTCCTCAGAAGAGTCACAGAGCTCTTCTTTCCCCCCATGTACCGGGCCTGTCGCCGCGGGCGATGATGTAAGAAGTATCGCCAAACCCCGGCTTTCTGCACCTGCTGGGGGAGGCGGGGGGGGGAGGAGGGCGAAAGGCAGCCGTGCACGCTCAGCCAGCCCCCCCCCCCCCTCTGAAGGCTCATTGTGAGGTTTGATAAAGACAGGAGGAAGGGCGTAATGGGGGGGGCTCCTCCCTCCCCATTCCAGATGAAAGGTCTCATCCCACAGCTCCCGCCCCCCTGACTTTTTCACCGGTCTCATTTCAGGAGGTCCTGGGAGCTTCTCCTGTGGGGCTGACGGTCGGGTCCAAAAGGGCCCGCGACTCGATCCCGTCACCGGTGCTGCGGACACGCCCATCTGAGCCGCGGAATTTCCCCAAAATCACTCACCTCCCGAAAATAAAAATACAGCACAATGGTTTGACCAGTCACCGTGGAAACAGCCATTACAGCGCCCCCCTCCAGAGCCGACTCAGGCCGGCTGTTCGGCTGCCTCGATGTCACCGCTGACAATCCCCACCCCCAACCCCTCACCACCTCGCCCCCCCGGCCCAGGACGCCCGTAATTAGCGAGCGCCGATCGGCCGCAATTAAAGCGAGAGCACAGGCTGCGTGTGGAAAGGGCCGGGCGGACAGCTGACGGCTTTGTCGTCTGTCGGGGAAATTAATCATCAGAAAGGCGGAACGTTTCACTGGGGATTAGAGATAATGGTCCCAAAGAGGGGGGTAGAGCTGGGGTTTGGGGGCAGCTGCAGATCTGCCCCTCTGAGGGGGCGAGAATGGGCAGCAGCAGAGGGGCTATCAGGGGTTTGCATAGGTTGGGGGGGGGGGGCTTTGATCCCCCTAAGAAAGTGATTGGACCATGAAACCACAGCTGACCTCCCTTTGTCACAGTGCACCTTCCATCTTAAAAAGGCAATGCGCCATTACGCTCAGGGTGTCCCCACCGCCCGGCACGTTGCCCCTTTAAGCCTCGCGGCTCTCCCGGAGTGGACCCGCATCTATGGCGAGTCATTAAGAAGTTCTGCTCTCCTTTCCTCGCTGGGTTATGCAACTGGGAGGTTTCCATGGCAACCAGAGACACCGCGGATACGGGCCCGTGGTGAAAAGGCTTCGGGCCTCCGCACTGTGCTGTGTTCCGACAGGGAGGGAGTTTGCGGGTTTGTACGGTCTCTCTGCATCCCTTTTCCTCGATGCCGTCCTCCTTTCTCGAGGTGCCGTTCCGTGTTTTCACCACGACTGGACTGCAGGCCAGTTTGCTTACAGGCAGAACAACACTCAGATGAAAACAAGGGAGGGAAAATGGCTGCCAGCACAGGCTATTCTAACGCGCAGTTTCATAACCACACACGGCTTCCAAAACCACACATAACCACACGGCTTCCATAACCACACATAACCACACACAGCTTCCATAACCACACATAGCCACACGGCTTCCATAACCACACATAACCACACACAGCTTCCATAACCACACATAGCCACACGGCTTCCATAACCACACATAACCACACACAGCTTCCATAACCATACATAACCACACACAGCTTCCATAACCACACATAACCACACACGGCTTCCATAACCACACACAGCTTCCATAACCACACATAACCACACACGGCTTCCATAACCACACATAATCACACACAGCTTCCATAACCACACACGGCTTCCATAACCACACACAGCTTCCATAACCGCACATAACCACACACAGCTTCCATAACCACACATAACCACACACGGCTTCAATAACCACACACAGCTTCCATAACCACACATAACCACACACGGCTTCCATAACCACACATAATCACACACAGATTCCATAACCACACACGGCTTCCATAACCACACACAGCTTCCATAACCGCACATAACCACACACAGCTTCCATAACCACACATAACCACACACAGCTTCCATAACCACACATAATCACACACAGCTTCCATAACCACACACAGCTTCTATAACCACACATCACGACACATGGC
>CM045894.1:2150000-2162500 GCA_025169545.1 Anguilla japonica
CTGAGAGAGAGAGAGAGCGAGAGCGAGCGAGAAAAAGAGACGGGGGGGGGGGGGGGGGGTTGGAGAGAGAAAGAGAGAGTGAGAGGGGGGAGGGGAGGGAGGTTAGTGAGAGACAGAGAGAGAGAGAGAGAGGGGGAAGTGAGATGGGGGTGAGAAAGACAGAGAGAGAGACAGCGAGAGAGAGGTGGGGAGAGAGGAGCGTGAGAGAATGAGAAAGGGAAAAAGAGTGAGGGAGAGGGAGGAAGAGAGTGGGAGAGAGAGGGAGATGGAAAGAGAGAGTGGGAGAGAAGGGGGGAGAGGGAGGAAGAGAGCGGGAGAGAGAGGCGGCTGAGAAAGAGAGCCTCTTTCCAAGTGCTTCTGCAGGTATCAGCTGCGCGTTGCTGATTGGCTGCACGGGCACGTCAGCTGACGGCTCTAAGCAACGTCGACCAATGCGCTCTGCATGGGTGGCAGCTGGCAGGGCGGGTAGGCGGGGCCAGTGCGCTCAGCGGGGTGGAGAGGGGGGTGGGGGGCACACAAGCACGGGCCGCTCTGCCAGGAGAGGAATTACTCTCCCATCTGAAGGCATTAGCCAGCGCGTGTGCCAGCGCTCCCGTTCGGGCAGCCTGACGTCACGCAGGAAAACAAAACAAATGTCATGCGGATTAAAGGCCACTCTTTTTATGTGCAGTCCTGATCTGGGGCCCGGCTCCTCTTTCTAAATACCATCCATCCCTGGCACTCATCTCCCCTCAGAGCTCATGTGTCATTTCATGCATATATAATGGAACATGTCACAATAGAAGTATCACGTTTTATCATTTGTACGGTGTCTTTATTTTTAAGTGCTCCTGGTGATGCAGTAATGTAGAGGTATGGAAGTGTTAGAACTCGGCGGGACGTGAGGCGTTGTCTGGGGGGCGACCTAATTTAGACCCGTACTGGGGGATGGGGGGGGGGGGGGCTTTGATGGCACCCCCTGAGCTGTGATCTGTTCTCTATCCCTGACCGTCTCTGCTTCCCCCCGTCTGTACAAAGCAAACTGTGTGAAAGGAGAGGGGCCGGTCCTGCTCTCGTACTGAAAATGTTAGTCACAGCACTCAGTGTCATTAATATTTCTCTGCTTTGCGAGCTCTTTCTCAGAGACTTTTTCTCGCCGATCTTCACCCAAGCCGAGAGGTTCAGCAGTTACCTACTTCACTGGCCCTCTTGACCTGTCACTCATCCCGCTGACAAGGAGTACTGGGGACATGCTGAGCAGAACCAACCACATCACAACCACATCCAATTACATCCAACCACATCACAACCACATCCAACCACATCACAACCACATCCAATTACATCCAACCACATCACAACCACATAATAACCACATCCAATTACATCCAACCACATCACAACCACATCCAACCACATCCAACCACATCACAACCACATCCAATTACATCCAACCACATCACAACCACATAATAACCACATCCAATTACATCCAACCACATCACAACCACATAATAACCACATCCAATTACATCCAACCACATCACAACCAAATAATAACCACATCCAATTACATCCAACCACATCACAACCACATAATAACCACATCCAACCACATCACAACCACATCCAATTACATCCAACCACATCACAACCACATAATAACCACATCCAACCACATCCAATTACATCCAACCACATCACAAACACATCCAACCAAATCCAACCACATCACAACCACATCCAATTACATCCAACCACATCACAACCACATAATAACCACATCCAACCACATCACAAACACATCCAACCACATCACAACCATAACCAACCACATCACAAACACATCCAACCACATCCAATTACATCCAACCACATTACAAACACATCCAACCACATCACAACCACATCACAACCACATCCAATTACATCCAACCACATCACAACCACATAATAACCACATCCAATTACATCCAACCACATCACAACCACATAATAACCACATCCAATTACATCCAACCACATCACAACCAAATAATAACCACATCCAATTACATCCAACCACATCACAACCACATAATAACCACATCCAACCACATCACAACCACATCCAATTACATCCAACCACATCACAACCACATAATAACCACATTCAACCACATCCAATTACATCCAACCACATCACAAACACATCCAACCAAATCCAACCACATCACAACCACATCCAATTACATCCAACCACATCACAACCACATAATAACCACATCCAACCACATCACAAACACATCCAACCACATCACAACCATAACCAACCACATCACAAACACATCCAACCACATCCAATTACATCCAACCACATTACAAACACATCCAACCACATCACAACCACATCACAACCACATCCAATTACATCCAACCACATCACAACCACATAATAACCACATCCAACCACATCACAACCACATCCAACCACATCACAAACACATCACAACCATAACCAACCACATCACAAACACATCCAACCACATCACAACCACATCACAACCATAACCAACCACATCACAAACACATCCAATTACATCCAACCACATCACAACCACATAATAACCACATCCAACCACATCACAACCACATCCAATTACATCCAACCACATCACAAACACATCCAACCACATCCAGCCACATCACAACCACATAATAACCACACCCAACCACATCACAGACACATCCAACCACATCCAACCGTGACACAATTGCATCACAACCACATCCAACAACATCACAACCACCTCTGACCACATCACAACCACATCAAACCACATCATACCCACATCACATTCACACCACAACCACATCCAACCACATCCAACCGCATCACACCCACATCCAACCACATCACAACCACATCCAACCACATCACAACCACATCCAACCGCATCACAACCACATCCAACCACATCACAACCACATCCAACCACATCCAACCACATCACAACCACATCCAACCATATCACAACCACATCCAACAACACCCAACCACATCACAACCACATCCAACCACATCACAACCACATCCCACCTCGCTTTCACTTGACGTTATTTGATAAAAGTCACATGGTAAAGTGCACCAGACGTGCACGTGGGTAAAGTTCAGGTATTTCCTCAGATAAGACAGGAAGTGAGGTCATGGGATGCATGAGCTGAGTCATCCATTAACAAGAGAGGAGACCCATCCATGGTGCAGAGCCATTTTGAAAAGTAGTGTGTGTTGGGAAGCACTGTCTGTCATGATACAGGCAAAATGAAATCTTACGCAAGCCGTGTCCGTTTGGCTTAGGGCTCCATTCGCCCGGCGGTTCTGCAGCGGTCAGCGGTGACCGAACTTCAGCCGCTCAGCGCTCAGGGGTCAGCGGTGACCGAACTTCAGCCGCTCAGCGCTCAGGGGTCAGCGGTGACCGAACTTCAGCCGCTCAGCGTTCAGGGGTCAGCGCTGACCGAACTTCAGCCGCTCAGCACTCAGGGGTCAGCGGTGACCGAACTTCAGCCGCTCAGCGCTCAGGGGTCAGCGCTGACCGAACTTCAGCCGCTCAGCGCTCAGGGGTCAGCGGTGACCGAACTTCAGCCGCTCAGCGTTCAGGGGTCAGCGCTGACCGAACTTCAGCCGCTCAGCGCTCAGGGGTCAGCGGTGACCGAACTTCAGCCGCTCAGCGTTCAGGGGTCAGCGCTGACCGAGCTTCAGCCGCTCAGCGGGGTCAGCGGTGACCGAACTTCAGCCGCTCAGCGCTCGGGGGGGGGAATCAGCGAAGTCAGCGGTGACCGAACGTCAGCCGCTCAGCGCTCAGGGGTCAGCGGTGACCGAACTTCAGCCGCTCAGCGTTGGGAGCGTGTGCCCCTGCGGAGTGAGTGCTGTCGCTCACACCTCCCCGTCTGGAGGGTCACATTGCGCGGGGTGCTGTGAAACGGCACGCTCAGGATCAGCACAGCAGGAAGCCGCAGAGAACAGACTAACGCTGCCGTCCAAAGCACACGTCAGGGCGGACGGACGGACGGACGGACCCAACTGGGGTCATCATGGACAAAGAAAACGCTTACGTCTGAAGGCCATTTTATGGCGGGACAGGAGACGGGAACGTGCTAAAAATAAAAAACAATCAAACGTTTTGGCTAGCCGGCCATTTCGCAGCGGCAGCTCTTTATCTTGCAGCCAGGACGCTCGGGCCCTAAGCAGCTTAACGGAAAATCAGCGACGTCGATAACGAACGAGGGGAGGCTGGCCCGGAATTAAACGCTGAAAACCGCACCTCAGCGCCGGATTAAGACGCAGCTTTCATACTCCGCCACGCGGCGGCCAGGGGGACACGGACCCGGAGGGGTCGGGACAAACTGAGCGCAAAGCCAACGTTTTCTCACAGCGAGGAGGAGAACGGCATTCAGAGCGGGGCTGTCAATCGGGAGAGGGTCCACCAGTGACTGGGCGCGACACTGAGCCGGAGAGCTCTTATTACATCGACCGCGGCCCCCGCCTTCTCGGGCCCTGCGGGCGACCAAGCGACTCGCGGCTACGGAACGGGCCCGGGGCGGGGCCGGGGGGCGGGGCCGGGGCGGGGCCGGGGCGGCCCGCGGGCCCCGGTGCAGGGAGGGGGGGGCGGGGGAACCAGACCCCTCCACGGCAGGACAGCGGGGTGGAAGCGCTACCCCCGTTCGCACGAGCTCCCGACCCAGGGCTGGGAAAAGGCCGCAGGGGGAGGCGGCGGAAAGCTGGCGGCGAGGCACGGCCGCGACGCGCGCCCAGAGCGCCCGCGAAGGAAAGTAAAAACAGCGGCCCGACTGTTTTCGTCTACCGCGGCGCTTTGTTTCCGTGGCGGCGGAGAGAGAGGCAGGGGCCGGCTCCCGTCTAACGCCGACGGCCGCCGCGGATCTCCGCGCCTCCGCTCCGCTGCGCTCGGGGGCGGGGGACCGTACGGCCCCGCCGCGTCCGTTTCCGAAACCACAGCCGAGCGATTTCGCCGTTTCAAAAATGTTCAACGCTGGATTCTGGCAGCTCTCTGAGACGGAGCGGCGGGCTGAACTGACATCACACGGTTTTCCAAGCCTCTCGCACCTACGTCTGGAACGCCGGTGTCAAATAAATCTCCCCCTCGGTTCCGGCCCAACGGGCGTGTGTCCGTCTCTGACCCGCGCTGCAGCGGCCAGCTGAGTGAAGTTCTAGCGGTGCACTATCCCAGGATTAACAGGAGGGGTCTTGGGGTGTTTGTGCCCAGTAGAGTGATGCATAGCCCCTTCCACTTGCCCCCCCCCCCCCCAGAACCCTCAGCAGGTGGTCCTATTGACCAATTCAGCACCCAGGAAGAACCGGTGCTCATTTGCATACAGATGCCCCCTGCTCGGAAGGAAAGCCCCCCCCGCCCCCCTCCGCCCCCCTCCTGCCCATCCTCTCTCTCTTCCCTCCCCACATCTCAGATGCACAAACGTTCCCCCACAGTCTCCTCTTTCTTCTCCCTCCTTCCCTCCTTCCCTTTTTCCATCCTTCTGAATCCCATCGAGCTGCAGCTGCCAGCTTTGGAGGGGGGGGGGGCTGGCATCTGTGGGCACAGTCAGGCCCCGGGTCTCGCCAAGGGAAGGAGGGGGCACGCAGGGAGAGACAGGGAAGAATTCACTGGCCGATCAGGAGATGCGGGCTGGGGGGCTGGGGGGGGGGACAGGTCGGCCGGCTGGATAAGGCTCTTTTAATTAAAAATGCCCAGCCCCCCGGCCCCCCCAGTCATCTGTGCTTCCTCCTTGACACCCTGTCCTGGGATCTCTCCCAAAAAAACTCCCCTCAGACGCTTATGGGAGCGGGTGCAGGGGTGGGGCATGCAGATGCATATGAAGCACTGCTACAGTCTCACTCACTG
This sequence comes from Anguilla japonica, assembly GCA_025169545.1. Lineage (NCBI taxonomy): Eukaryota > Metazoa > Chordata > Actinopteri > Anguilliformes > Anguillidae > Anguilla > Anguilla japonica. Next base: position 2,155,874 of record CM045894.1, read on the forward strand.
AACGCGGCCAAACCCAGGCAACGGGCAGACAGACGTACTCCTTTCAAATGAAATACACGAAAAACTGTTTTCATCTACAAGGTCGGCTTCTGAAATTACATGGCAGTAGGTACTTGTGGACAGAACGGTAAAACTCACTTTCTAATGCCTGACGGGGAAAATGGCATTCATCAATCAATCAATCAATCAATCAATCAATCAATCAATCAGTCAATCAATCAATCAATCACATCCCTGCTCGAGCCCAGCCGCACGCAGTCAGGATCTTCACAAACAGAGGTAACTGCATAATTGCATCATTTTCCCTTTAAAAATGACCACCATAAGACAACCCCTTCTTTAAATACTTAGGCTATAACGCGCAAGATCGCTCCAGACTGTCTAAAGAAATATACTACCTGGTGACTATTAGGTAAAAAAAAGATGAACGGGTAACTGCCGTTTAATTTTGTGCAGGCACGGCCGCTCTGGTTACCTGGGTAGAAGTCTTTGGATTTGGACAGCTTGATGGTGGCGCCGGTCTCTTTCTGCAGCTGGACGATGGTCTGCCCCCCCTTCCCGATGATGGATCCGGCCGCATAGCTGGGGATCAGCACCTTCAGGAAATACTCGCCCTCCTCTGGAGATGACAGAGAGACCAAGATAGCGCGAGTCAGACACGCTGAGGCACAGATGTGCAGGGCTCGGGCCTGTGTAACCCGAGCCCCCGGCTGGGCTGTCCTTCACACGCACTCACTCGTTCTCTGTCAGGACGGGATAGTTTATTTAGCGCATGCACCACAGAAGACCCCCGCAACTCCCCCTCCCATCCCCCCCCCATCCCCCACACACACACACGCACACACACACACACACACACACACACACACACCAAGTAGTAATATGATTTTGCTAGCTGCATCAAAGATATAGAAATATATTATATATCTTTCTTTCCATGCATACATATGTACAAGTGAACACTCGATATGAAGTGATGTTAAAATAAAGTCGGAATGTATGAATAGAAGCATTAAATAAAATCTCACAATAAAACCCATTGCCTTCTATGCCGTGGCTTGTATACTAGAGGAAACTGCACATCTAAATGCTGGCAGCGTGCTCCTTCCTGTGAACCTGATGGAATAAACAGGCAGCCCTGCACACTTCTTCCCAGGCCATGAAGAAGGAGAGGGCGGCCATCTTTGTCATCAGTAAAACCTGAGTTCCATAACGACAGGACAGCGTCGGGCACCGGAGGCCTTCTACACTGCATGAACAGCGAAACGTCAGACACAGCACCTGCATGCACCTGGTGAACCTCTGGGGTTTGCGGTGGCGTCGTCCTTAATACCTGTTTGACTCATCTCCACCTGTTACGCAAGACGAAACGCTTCCACTGAGACACGAGGGAAGAGAATAAGGGAGGGAACCAACCGTCGACCCCCCGCCCCCCAGAACAAAAGGGTCTTTAATTTGCGTGTGAGCCTTACCTGCCAGCCGAACAGCCGGGTCACTGACGCCCGGCCACCATCCCGCTATTCCCTTTTGAACTTTCCCCCAGTCTCACCCAACTGGGTAAATTCAATTACTGCACCGCAATTCATACAGAGCACCACCCCCAAGGCACTCAGCTCAAACCAGATCTTTATTACACACGTTTGTTTATTTTTTTACGTGCGTCAGCACTCTTAACAACAGCCGATGGAGGAATTATGAGCAGTAGAAACTTTGGGTCGTGGACCCAGCTCAGCGAAGAGGCCCACAGCCAGCACCAGAAGCATGATGACTCAGGATAACAGCAGAACTGCGATCCCCATAAGGCCACAGTCTCTCCAGCACTTTCTCATCCTCAGTGTAGGAGGCAAAGGAAGATGCCTGAGCGAATTTGAATCTGAGTTCACTTAGGTGTGGCGCAGTGTCAGTACAGACCGCGGCCAATCAAACGGTGAGACAGTGAGCATGCTCGCCAGGCCTGGGGACATTTCCATTTCAATTCCGAAAATTATCTTAAATTCAACCTGCAAAATGAAAAGGCCCAATGACGTTCTGGCATTTTTCACGTGAAGAAGTGAATTTCGGTTAATTTCTGGAATTGACAGATATGAGATGGAATGGAGCCCCAGCCGAGCGAGAGAGGGAGCGGGATTTGGCTTTTTCAGACGCAGAGGGGCTGGAGAAAGCAAAGCGCGAGTGAGAAAGTACGGCCTGGTCAAACGGATTATCAATCACCGGGACTTTATAATCTTTTATTTAGCCACTTTGCTTGCCATAATCTCATTAAATGCAGCGCACAGACGCTTTGTGTGTGGAAGCAGGCCTGTGCATTAGCGAGCCGCGGCCCTGGAAGCTGCAGGCTCTGTGTGTTAGCCAGCCGCGGCCCTGGAAGCTGCAGGCTCTGTGTTTAGCGAGCCGCGCCCTGGAAGCTGCAGGCTCTGTGTGTTAGCGAGCCGCGGCCCTGGAAGCTGCAGGCTCTGTGTGTTAGCGAGCCGCGGCCCTGGAAGCTGCAGGCTCTGTGTGTTAGCGAGCCGTGTTAGCGAGCCGCGGCCCTGGAAGCTGCAGGCTCTGTGTGTTAGCGAGCCATAGCCCTGGAAGCTGCAGGCTCTGTGTGTTAGCGAGCCGCAGCCCTGGAAGCTGCAGGCTCTGTGTGTTAGCGAGCCGCAGCCCTGGAAGGTGCAGGCTCTGTGTGTTAGCGAGCCGCGGCCCTGGAAGCTGCAGGCTCTGTGTGTTAGCGAGCCGCAGCCCTGGAAGCTGCAGGCTCTGTGTGTTAGCGAGCCGTGTTAGCGAGCCGCGGCCCTGGAAGCTGCAGGCTCTCTGTGTTAGCGAGCCGCGGCCCTGGAAGCTGCAGGCTCTGTGTGTTAGCGAGCCGCAGCCCTGGAAGGTGCAGGCTCTGTGTGTTAGCGAGCCATAGCCCTGGAAGCTGCAGGCTCTGTGTGTTAGCGAGCCGTGTTAGCGAGCCGCGGCCCTGGAAGCTGCAGGCTCTGTGTGTTAGCGAGCCGCGGCCCTGGAAGCTGCAGGCTCTCTGTGTTAGCGAGCCGCGGCCCTGGAAGCTGAAGGCTCTGTGTGTTAGCGAGCCGCGTTAGCGAGCCGCGGCCCTGGAAGCTGCAAGCTCTCTGTGTTAGCGAGCAAGCTGCTCTGTGTGTTAGCGAGCCGCAGCCCTGGAAGCTGCAGGCTCTGTGTGTTAGCGAGCCGTGTTAGCGAGCCGCGGCCCTGGAAGCTGCAGGCTCTGTGTGTTAGCGAGCCGTGTTAGCGAGCCGCAGCCCTGGAAGCTGCGAGCTCTGCCTGGATGTGGGCCAGTCTGCCTGTAGGGGTCTGTGGGGGGAACGCCAGGCGCCCGCAGAAACGGAGCGTTTCGTTCGGACCCGCTCCTGCGACACCTCCAAAGCCGCGAGGCAGAGGCGCAGAAAAGCCTGCATTTCCAACTGACCTAATTTCCAGAAAAAGCACAGGCTAGCCTCCTTTCAATCTGGACCAGGCTAATTATAACCAGCCTCAATTAATGAGGTTGGGAATTAATGAAGAATTAGACACACGCACCAGTCACATCGGTGACATCCATCATCTTATTTATTACTGGATAAATTCAGAAAATTTGGGGACTGTTTCTCCCTTTAACTGTGTGCTGTAGCTGCTTAACACATGGGCAATGCCTGCAAATGGAACACAAATGTGTACATTTGAGGCCAAAAGGTTACATACAGCTAGGCTAAAGATATTCAAACTCAGTTTTTCACAACTCCGCATATTTAATGTTACCATACATTTCTTTGCCTACGTTAGAGGTCATTTTAAAACAATCGATTCAAGACAGATTTATTTCAGCTTTAATTCACTATATCAGAATTCCAGTTGGTCAAAAGTTTACATACACCAAGTTGACTGTCTCTTTAAACAATTGATGAAATGACTTTTTAGAAGTTTCTGATTGGCCAATTGTCATAATTAGGAGTTAATTGGGAGGTAATTGGCACCTGTGGCTGTATTTAAGGGCCAACCTTTAGAGCCACTGCCTTTTTGCCCTTGATACCATGATAAAATCCAAGCAACTCAGCCAAGACCTCAGAAAAAAAAATGCAGACCTCCACAAACCCGGTTTCTCCTAAGGAGCAATTTCCAAACAACTGAAGTACCACGAGCATCTGTTCAAACAACTGCATGCAAACATAAAAATCTTGGAACCACACAGACACTGCATCTTTCAGGAAGGAGGCACAAATTAACTGCCAGGGCTGAACAAATTTTGGTCCGAAAGGTTGAACTGAAACCCAAGACAACAACAAAGAAACTGGTGAAGGAGTTGGAGGCATCATGTACCAAAGTATCTACATCCACCATTAAGAGAATCCTATATCGCCATGGCCTGAAAGGCCGTTGCACAAGGAAGCAGCCGCTACTCCAAGACCGACATAAAAAAGCCAGAATTAAGGTTGCAGGTGATCACCAGGATGAAGACTTAGCCTTTTGGAGGAGTGTTCTCTGGTCAGATGAAACAAAAATTGAACTGTTTGGTCATAATGATCAGTGCTATGTATGGAGGAAAAAGGGTAAGGCTTTTAATCTGAAGAACACCCCCAACTGTGACGCATGGGGGTGGCAGCATCATGTTGTGGGGGTGTTTTGCTGGAAAAAGGACTGGTGCACTTCAGAAAATAGATGGCATCATGAGGAAAGAGGATTATCTAGAAATACTGAAGCAACACCAAGACATCAGCTAGAAAGTTAAAACTTGGTCACAAGTGAGTCTTCCAGCGGGACAATGATCCTAAGCATTCCTCCAAAGTTGTAACAAAATGACTTAAAGACAACAAAGTGAAAGTATTGGACTGGTCATCACAAAGCCCTGACCTAAATCCCATAGAAAATTTGTGTACTGAATTAAAAATGCATGTCCGAGCAAGGAGGCCCACAAACCTCACTGAGTTACACCAGTTCTGTCAGGAGGAATGGGAAAAAATTCAGCAAATTGTTGTGAGAAGCTTGTGGAAGGCCACCCCAAGCATTTGATTCAGGTTAAGCAATTAAAAGGCAATGCCACAAAATACTGACAAAGTGTATGTAAACTTTTGACCCACTAAAAATCTGATATAGTACATAAAAGCTAAAATAAATCTGTCTCTCAGCTATTATTTTGAAATGACCTCTTATGGAAATAAAGTAGATATCCTAACTGACTTAACACGGGAGATGTATGGTAACATGAAATGTGTGGAGTTGTGAAAAATTGAATTTGAATGTCTTTAGCTTAGGTGTATGTAAACTTTTGGCCTCAACTGTATACTGCATGTACATAACACCCTGGCAGTTATGATACTCTTCCATTGCACAGCCAATGTGATTAACATGTATCTCTATTGCAACTCGACTGATGTTGAAGGTATAATGTATTCATCACCAATGACCGATCACCGAAATTTGTGGGCTGAGGACCATTCACACACACAGTAAAGTGTGAGTTAAATACAGGACTATGCACACACACGGTAAAGTGTGAGTTAAATACAGGACTATGCACACACACGGTAAAGTGTGAGTTAAATACAGGACTATGCACACACACGGTAAAGTGTGAGTTAAATACAGGACTATGCACACACACGGTAAAGTGTGAGTTAAATACAGGACTATGCACACACACGGTAAAGTGTGAGTTAAATACAGGACTATGCACACACACGGTAAAGTGTGAGTTAAATACAGGACTATGCACACACACGGTAAAGTGTGAGTTAAATACAGGACTATGCACACACACGGTAAAGTGTGAGTTAAATACAGGACTATGCACACACACGGTAAAGTGTGAGTTAAATACAGGACTATGCACACACACGGTAAAGTGTGAGTTAAATACAGGACTATGCACACACACACGGTAAAGTGTGAGTTAAATACAGGACTATGCACACACACACGGTAAAGTGTGAGTTAAATACAGGACTATGCACACACACGGTAAAGTGTGAGTTAAATACAGGACTATGCACACACACGGTAAAGTGTGAGTTAAATACAGGACTATGCACACACACGGTAAAGTGTGAGTTAAATACAGGACTATGCACACACACGGTAAAGTGTGAGTTAAATACAGGACTATGCACACACACGGTAAAGTGTTTTTTAGTGATGTTGCCCATAACAAGGTCTCCTTAAACCCTGAGATGTCCCCTGGAACTCTGCGTATGTCAGACAGGAAGGAGAGAAGCAGGACCCCCCCCCCCCCCCCCCCCCCCCCACCCCGGCCTGTCCGAGGAGAAGCACGCAGGACAGGAGACGCGAAACGCAGGAGGAGAGCGGAGCGGACGAGAGGGAGCGGGAATGGGAGGATGAGGAGGAAGAGTGGCGTGAAGAAAAAGAGGAAGGGTGAGGAAGAGCAGGGCAGGGGAGGGATGTTTGTTTTATAAGACCTCAGCTTGCTGAACCATGTCCTGGCTCTGTCACAGAGGCTCTGAGAAGCCGCAGATCAGACTTCCTGTTTCCTCCTCTGTTAGTCTCCCATACGGACACCACAACCCAGACACACTTCATACATAAGCAGGAAGCGGCACCTTTACACAGGAGGGGTCCCTTTACACAGATCTGTGACCCAGGAGGGTCCCCTTTACACAGATCTGTGACCCAGGAGGGGCCCCTTCACACGGTGAGCCA